>JBBLMP010000160.1:0-15000 GCA_038429875.1 Poecile montanus | reverse complement strand
ATATTTTTATATATTTTTATATATTTTTATATATTTTTAATAAATTTTTATATTTTTTATATATTTTTATGTATTTTTCTATATTTTTCTATATTTTTATATATTCTTATATATTCTTATATATTTTTATATATTTTTATATATTTTATATATTTTTATATATTCCTTATATCTTTTTATATCTTTTTATATATTTTTATATCTTTCTATATCTTTTTATATATTTTTATATATTTTTATATATTTTTATATATTTTTCTATCTTTTTAATAAATTTTTATATTTTTTATATATTTTAATGTTTTTATATTTTTTATATATTCTTCTATATTTTTAATAATTTTTTATATATTTTTATGTATTTTTATATATTTTATATGTTCTTATCTATTTGTATATATTTTTATATCTTTTTATATATTCTTATATATTTTTTCTATATTTTTCTATATTTTTATATATATTTTTATATATTTTTATATACTTTTAATAAATTTTTATATATTTTACATATTTTTATATATTCTTATAGATTTTATATATTTTTATATCTTTTCATATATTTTTATATATTCCTATATTTTCTTATATATTTTTATATATTTTATATCTTTTTATATATTTTTATATATTTTTATATCTTTTTATATCTTTTTATATCTTTTATATATTTTTTATATCTTTTTCTATTTTTATTTCCTAGAAAATTTTCTTCTCTTTCTTTCAGCCAGAGCAAACCAGGCTTCAAACCTGAAAGGAACAAAGGAAGTTCGTTAACAAAACTACGAGAATGAGGAGAGATCCCGTTTCTGGTGGATCCTGGATCCAGTGGATCCCAGCTCCAGGAAATCCCCAGATCCAGCAGATCCCAGATCCAGGAAATCCCCAGATCCAGCAGATCCCAGACCCAGCAGATCCCGGGTACGTAAGATCCTGGATCCAGCAGATCCCAGCCCCAGCGGATCCCAGCTCTGGATCCAGCCCAGCTCTCCCCAGTGGATCCCAACCCCAGCGGATCCCAGGCCCCTCTTTCCTGGGCCCCACCAGATCCCAGATCCCAGATCCGGCAGATCCCGGAGATCCCAGCTCATCCCGGCAGCCGTCGATCCCAGCAGATCCACTCGATCCCGGCCCCAGCGGATCCCAGCGGATCCCAGCCTCACGTCTCATTGCCTCCCAGATCCACTGGATCCCAACAGGAGCGGATCCTGAGCTCTTTGTGTCCGGGATCCAGCCGATCCCATCCCAGCAGATCCCAGTGGATCCCAGACCCGGCGGATCCCAGTTCCAAAATATCCCGTTTCCGGCAGATCCCAGCCCAGCCGATCCCGGATCCAGCCGATCCCCTCCCGGCAGATCCCGGCGGATCCCAGTGGATCCCGTTTCTGGTGGATCCCCTCCCAGCCGATCCCAGTTCCTGTGGATCCAGGTTCCAGCCGATCCCCTCCCGGCAGATCCCGGCCGATCCCAGCAGATCCGGGACCCGGTGGATCCCAGTGGATCCCGTTTCTGGTGGATCCCATCCCAGCTGATCCCAGTTCCAGCCGATCCCAGTTCCGGAGGATCCCATCCCCACGGATCCCAGATCCAGCCGATCCCAGCGGATCCCAGAGGATCCCAGCCCATCCCAGTCGATCCCAGCCCATCCCAGTGGGTCCCAGCCCATATCAGCGGATCCCAGTGGATCCCAGCCCATCCCAGTGGATCCCAGTGGGTCCCAGCCCATCCCAGCCCATCTCAGCGGATCCCAGTGGATCCCAGCGGATCCCAGCAGATCCCAGCGGATCCTGTTGATCCCAGTCGATCCCAGCCCATCCCAGCCCATCCCAGCGGATCCTGTTGATCCCAGTCGATCCCAGCCCATCCCAGCCCATCCCAGCGGATCCTGTTGATCCCAGTCGATCCCAGCCCATCCCAGCCCATCCCAGTGTATCCCAGCTGATCCTGTCGGTCCCAGTGGATCCCAGCGGATCCCAGTGGATCCCAGCCGATCCCAGCTCATCCCAGTGGATCCCAGCGGGTCATAGTCAATCCCAGTGGATCCCATCCCCTCCCAGCCGATCCCGTTGGTCCCAGCCCATCCCAGTGGATCATTGTCAATCCCAGTCCATCCCAGCGGATCTCAGTGGATCCCATTGGATCCCCTCCCAGCCGATCACCTTGATCCCAGTGGATCCCAGCCCATCCCAGTGGATCCCAGCCGATCCCAGTGGATCCCATTGGATCCCCTCCCCTCCCATTGGATCCCGTTGATCCCCAGGGCTCCCGGCCCGGCTGCAGCTCCCTGATCCCACAGCTCCCAGCTCTGCCCCGCCCCCACCAAACCCCTCATTTGCATCTCATTTGCATAAATCACCCACATTCCTCCCAGGATCCCTGCAGAGACCATCAACAGCCCCTCATTAGCATCTCATTTGCATAAATCACCCACATTCCTCCCAGGATCCCTGCAGAGACCATTGACAGCCCCTCATTTGCATCTGATTTGCATAAATCACCCACATTCCTCCCAGGGCCCCTGCAGAGTCCATCTTCACCCCCTCATTTGCATCTCATTTGCATAAATCCCACCAGATCCTTGCAGGACCCCTGCAGAGACCATCTTCATCCCTTCATTAGCATCTCATTTGCATAAGAATGTCTTAATCCCCCCCAAACACTGCCCCAAGATCCTGTACCCCTCATTTGCATCTCATTTGCATAAAGTCCTCCAGATCCTTCCAGGGCCCCTGCAGAGACCATTGACAGCCCCTCATTTGCATCTCATTTGCATAAAACACTCACATTCCTCCCATGGCCCCTGCAGAGTCCACCTTCACCCCCTCATTAGCATCTCATTTGCATAAGAGTGTCTTAATTCCCCCCCAAACAGTGCCCCAAGACCCTCCCTGTACCCCTCATTTGCATCTCATTTGCATAAATTCTCCTTAATCATCCTCAGGGGGTCCCAGAAGAAACCTCTCAGTGCCCCTCATTTGCATCTCATTTGCATAAACCCCACCACATCCTCCCAGGGCCCCTGCAGAGTCCACCTTCACCCCCTCATTTGCATCTCATTTGCATCCAGACCCCCCCCCAAATCCCAACCAACCAATCAGGACACGGCACCATCGGCTCCACCAATCCCCATTGGCCGCTGGGCCTGGCCCCGCCCACCGCCGCCATCTTGGGGGCGTGGCCTCGGCACCGGCGGCCATTTTGTGGGGTGGCCTTTATTTCGGCGGCCATCTTGGGGGCGTGGCCTTTGAACTGGCGGCCATCTTGGGGGCGTGGCTTTTAAATGGCGGCCATTTTGGGGGCGTGGCTTGAGGTGGCAGCCATTTTGGGGCGTGGCTTTTGAAGTGGCGGCCATTTTGTGGGCGTGGCTTTTGCGCTGGTGGCCATTTTGGGGCGTGGCTTTTGACCTGGTGGCCATCTTGGGGGCGTGGCTTTTGATCCAGTGGCCATCTTGGGGCGTGGCTTTTAAGCTGGTGGCCATTTTGGGGGCGTGGCCTTTATTTCAGTGGCCATCTTGGGTTGGGGGCCATTTTGAAGGCGTGGCTTGAGCTGGCAGCCATCTTGGGGGCGTGGCTTTTGACCCGGTGGCCATTTTGGGGGCGTGGCCTTTATTTCAGTGGCCATCTTGGGTTGGCAGCCATTTTGAAGGCATGGCTTTGGAGCTGGCAGCCATTTTGTGGGGGTGGCTTTTAAATGGCGGACATTTTGTGGGCGTGGCTTTTGACCTGGTGGCCATCTTGGGGGCGTGGCTTTTAAGCTGGTGGCCATTTTGGGAGTGTAGCCTTTATTTCAGTGGCCATCTTGGGTTGGGGGCCATTTTGTGGGCGTGGCTCTTGACCTGGCAGCCATCTTGGGGGCGTGGCCTTTGAAGTCGCAGCCATTTTGTGGGCGTGGCTTTTGACCTGGCAGCCATTTTGGGGGCGTGGCTTGAGCTGGCAGCCATTTTGGCGCGTGGCCTTTGAAGTGGCAGCCATTTTGTGGGCGTGGCTTTTGAGCTGGTGGCCATTTTGTGGGCGTGGCTTTTAAAGTTGTGATCATTTTGTGGGCGTGGCTTCTTAAATGGTGGCCATTTTGGGGGCGTGGCCTTTATTTCAGTGGCCATCTTGGGTTGGCGGCCATTTTGAAGGCGTGGCTTTTGACCTGGTGATCATCTTGGGGGCGTGGCTTGATCTGGCAGCCATTTTGTGGGCGTGGCTTTTAAGCTGACTGCCATCTTAGGGGCGTGGCCTTTAAGCTGGTGGCCATTTTGTGGGCGTGGCTTTTGACCCGGCGGCCATCTTGGGGCGTGGCCTTTGGACTGGTGGCCAATTTGAGGGCGTGGCTTTTAACCTGGCAGCCATTTTGGGGCGTGGCTTTTGACCTGGTGGCCATCTTGGGGGCGTGGGTTGAGCTGGCGGCCATTTTGAGGGCGTGGCTTTTAAGCTGGCGGCCATTTTGAAGGCGGCCATTTTGGGAGGGTGGTTTCAGCATCATTCCAGGGGCGTGGTCTGCGTACTGTCGGCCATCTTGGGGGCGTGGTCTGCGCCTTGTCCGCCATCTTGGTGGGCGTGGCCTGTCTCAGGAAGCCACCTCCAGGTCCCCCATGGAGAAAGTTCCGGTGTCTTCCCCCGGGCGCAGCCCCCGCCAGCGAGAACCTCCTGGATTGGGGTGAAAATCCAACATTTTGGGCAAAAAGATCAATTTTGGAGGAAAAAAACGGGATTTGGGGGTGGAAAAAGGGATTTGGAGTTCATTGAGGATTTTTGGGGTGAAAAATGGAGATTTTGGAGCTCAGTTGGGGATTTTGGCATTGGGGCAAGAGAGGTTTGGTGATAAAATGAAATAATTTGGGGGGAAATGGGAAATTTGGGACAAAAACGGCGATTTTGGGGCAAAATCGGAATTTGGGGGTAAAATGAGGATTTGGGTGGGGCAAAATCAAAGGTTTGGGTTGAAAATGGGGAATTTGGGGCAAAAAAAGGAAATTTTGGGGCAAAAAAGGGAATTTGGGGGTGAAATTTGGGAATGTGGGGGTGGAGGGGTTGAGTTTGGGAGGAAAAAGGGAAATTTGGGGTGAAATTGGGGATTTGGGGGGAAAATTTGGGGATTTGGGCAATTTGTGATCAAAATGAGCAATTCAGGGGCAAAATTTTGGGGCAAAAAATAAAATTTTAGTCAAAAATGAGAAAATTGGGGTGAGAAGAGCCAAATTTTGGGGTTTAAAGGGGCATTTTAGGGGAAAATAAGAAAAAATGGGAGAAATTTGGAAATTTGGGGGAATTTGGGGCAAAATGGCCGAGTTTTGGACAAAAGGGGACAATTGGAGGGTCAAAATCGACAATTTTGAGGGAAAAAATGTAAATTTTTGAACTGGAATGGGAAAAATTGGCATCAAAATGGGGCAAAAATGCCAATTCTGGGGTGAAATGGGCAGATTTGGGTTAAAATCAGAGATTTCAAGGAAATTGGGCAATTTGGGGCCCAAATGTGTAATTTGGGGCAAAATGTTTAATTTTTTGGCGAAAAGTGACAATTTTGGTATCGAAATGGGTAATTCGGGGGTAAAAATGGACAAATTTGGGTTAAAATGGGAGATTAGGGGAAGATTTGAAATAAAAAAGGGGAATTTTGGGGTAAAAGGGTGAAGTTTTGGGCAGAAAGGGACGATTTTGGTGTCAGAAATGGTTTTTTGGGGGGAAAATTTGGGGTCAGAATGGGCAATTTGGGGTCAAAAAACTTTTTTTTGGACTAAAATGGGGAATTTGGGGGGAATTGGGAGATCAAAATGAATTTGAGAGCAAAAGAGACAAATTTGGGTTAAAAAAAAAAGATAATTTGAGGTAAAAACAGGAAATTTGTGGGCAAAAGGGTCAATTTTGGGACTAAAAGGGAGGGTTTGGGGATCAAAATTTGATTTTGGGGTCAAAACGGCCAATTTTGGGGTAAAATTTGTTTTAAAACAGGAGATTTGGGGGAATTTGGGGATTAAAATGGGTGAATTTGGGGCAGAATGATCAATTTTTGAACTGAACTGGGGAAATTTGGGTCAAAATGGGAACTTTGGGGACAGTTTTGGGGTCAAATTGGCAAATTTGGGGTCAAATTGGCAAATTTGGGCCAAAAAAAAGTGAATTCCAGAATAAAATTTAGAACTTTGGGTCAAAATGGACAATTTGGGGACAAAAGGGCCTTTTTTTGGGCTAAAATGGGAAAATTTGGGTTAAAATGGGAAATTTGAAGGCAGTTTTGGGATTAAAGTGGGGAATTCGGGATTAAAATGGGAAAATTTGGGTTAAAATGGGAAATTTGAAGGCAGTTTTGGGATTAAAGTGGGAAATTTTGGGTTAAAATGGGAAATCTGGGTTAAAATGGGAAATTTGGGTTAAAATGGGAAATTTGAAGGCAGTTTTGGGATCAAAGTGGGGAATTCGGGATCAAAGTGGGAAATTTGGGGTCAAAACCAAAAGTTTTGGACTAAAATAGAGAAATTTGTGTTAAATTTGGTGATTTGGGGGCAGAATTTTCTATTTTTGAACTTAACTGGAGAAGTTTGGGTCAAAAATGGGACTTTGGGGACAGTTTTGGGGTCAAATTGGCAAATTTGGGGCAAAAAAAAGTGAATTCCGGAATAAAATTCAAAACTTTGGGTCAAAATGGACAATTAGGGGACAAAAGGGCCTTTTTTTGGGCTAAAATGGGAAAATTTGGGTTAAAATGGGAAATTTGAAGGCAGTTTTGGGATTGAAGTGGGAAATTTTGGGTTAAAATGGGAAATTTTGGGTTAAAATGGGAAATTTGAAGGCAGTTTTGGGTTTAAAGTGGGGAATTTGGGATTAAAATGGGAAATTTTGGGTTAAAATGGGAAATTTTGGGTTAAAATGGGAAATTTGAAGGCAGTTTTGGGATCAAAGTGGGAAATTTGGGGTCAAAACCAAAAGTTTTGGACTAAAATAGAGAAATTTGGGTTAAATTTGGTGGTTTGGGGGCAGAATTTTGTATTTTTGGACTGACAGGGAAATTTTAGGGTTAAAATGGGCGATTTTGGGGGTGGGGTCAAACTCCTCCCCTCCCCCACTGACCCCGCCTCTTCCGGCACAGACAAGCAGCCAATAGGAGCCCGAGGAGCAGCGAGGCCACGCCCACCGCGGTGCCGATGACCAATGGGAGGAGCTCGAGCTGAGCTGAGGGTGAGAAACCCAAAAAAAAAAAAAACCTGGTCAGGAAATACCCAAAAAACCCCAAAAATGCCCCAAAAATCCTCCTGGATCAGCAAAAAAACCCAAAAATCCCCAAAATTTTCCCAAAAAAAATCACCCGGGTTCAGCGAATTCCCCAAAAATCTGAATTTTCCACCCGAAAAAATACCCTGGGTCAGGAAATACCCAAAAAACCCAAAAATGCCCCAAAAATCCACCTGGGATAGCAAAAAAAACAAAATCCCCAAAAATTTACTCAAAAAAATCACTCGGGGTCAGCGAATTCCCCAAAAATCTGAATTTCCAACCCAAAAAAACTCTGATCAGGAAATACCCAAAACACCCCAAAATCACCCCAAAAAAACCTCGGGTCAGCAAATTTCCCCCTAAAAAAAACCCAAATAAAAATAATTAAAAATAAAGCCTAAAAAAAACCCCAAATCCTCCCCAACTTCCCCCAAAATCTCCCTCCAAAAAAATCCCCAAATCCCCAGAGGTCAATGAAAAAACCAAAAATCCCCCTGAAAGGTTCCAGATCTCCCAAAACCCCGCAAAATCTCCTTAAAAAACCCCTAAAAACCCCAAAATCTCCCCAAAACCCTCACGGTGACCCCAAATTCTGGGGTGGAAAACTCCGGAATCAGTAAATACCCCAAAAATCCCAGAATTTGATGCCCAAAAAAACCCCTGGGTCATTCCTTAAAAACCCCAAAAACACAAAAAAAACAACCACAAGGTCTGTGAATACCCCAAAAACCCCAAAATCACCCCAAAAACCAACCCCAGCCTCAGCAAATGCCCCAAAAACCCCCAAAATCAACCTAAAAAAAACCATCTGGGTCAGCAAAAACCCCAAAACCACCCCAAAAACCAGCCCCAGGGTCAGCAAACACTCCAAAATCCCCAAACCACCCCAAAAAAACCCTCTGAGTCAGCAAACCCCCCAAAAAACCCAAAACCACCCCCAAAAAAACCCAAAACCACCCCAAAAAAACCTTCTGGGCCACCAAACCCCCCAAAAAACCCAAAACCACCCCAAAAACCCCAAAACCACCCAAAAACCAACCCCAGGGTCTGCAAAAACCCCAAACCCCCAAAACCACCCCAAAAACCCCAAACCACCCCAAAAAAAAAACTCCAGGGTCAGCAAAAACCCCAAAAACCCCAAAATCACCCCAAAAATCCCTCTGGATCCACAAAAAACCCAAAACCACCCCAAAAACCAACCCCAGGGTCAGCAAAAACCCCAAAAAACCCCAAAACCACCCTAAAAAAAAACCTCCTCTGGGTTCAATGAATACCCCAAAAACCCCAAAATCACCCCAAAAACCACCCTGGGTCAGCAAACACCCCAAAAACCACCCCAAAAAACCCAAACCACCCCAAAAAACCCCAAAACCACCCCAAAAACCCCAAAACCACCCCAAAAAACCCAAACCACCCCAAAATCACCCCAAAACCACCCAAAAACCAACCCCAGGGTCTGCAAAAACCCCAAAAACCCCAAAACCACCCCAAAAACCACCCTGGGCCAGCAAAAATCCCAAAAACCCCAAAACCACCCCAAAAACCAAACCCAGGGCCAGCAAACACCCCAAAAAACCCAAAACCACCCCAAAAACCCCAAAACCACCCCAAAAACCCCAAAACCACCCCAAAAAATCCTCTGGGTCACCAAACCCCCCAAAAAACCCAAAACCACCCCAAAAACCCCAAAACCACCCAAAAACCAAACCCAGGGCCAGCAAACACCCGAAAAAACCCAAAACCACCCCAAAAACCCAAAACCACCCCAAAAAAACCCAAAACCACCCAAAAACCCCAAAACCACCCAAAAACCAACCCCAGGGTCAGCAAAAACCCCAAAAAACCCAAAACCACCCCAAAAACCAACCCCAGGGTCTGCAAACACCCCAAAAAAACCCCAAAACCACCCTGGGTCAGCAAAAACCCCAAAAAACCCCAAAACCACCCCAAAAACCCCAAAACCACCCCAAAAAATCCTCTGGGTCACCAAACCCCCCAAAAAACCCAAAACCACCCCAAAAACCCCAAACCACCCCAAAACCCAACCCCAGGGTCAGCAAACACCCCAAAAAACCCAAAAACGACCCAAATTTTGTACCTCCCAAAATCCCCACACCCCAAATTTTGGGGCGTGGCCATTTTGGGGCGTGGCCATTTTGGGGTGTGGTCACTGGGGTGGGAGTGGCCATTTTGGGGTTTGGCCATTTTTGGGTGTGCCCATTTGGGGCGTGGCCATTTTGGGCTGTGGCCATTTTGGGCTGTGGCCATTTTTGGGTGTGGCCATTTTGGGGCGTGGCCATTTTGGGGTGTGGCCATTTTGAGGCGTGGTCATTTTGGGGCGTAGCCATTTTGGGGTGTGGCCATTTTGGGCTGTGGCCATTTTGGGGTGTGGCCATTTTGGGGTGTGGCCATTGGAATGGGTGTGGCCATCAGGGGTGGGTGTGGCCATTTTGGGGTGTGGCCATTTTGGGCTGTGGCCATTTTGGGGTGTGGCCATTTTGAGGCGTGGTCATTTTGGGGCGTAGCCATTTTGGGGTGTGGCCATTTTGGGCTGTGGCCATTTTGGGCTGTGGCCATTTTGGGGTGTGGCCATTGGAATGGGTGTGGCCATCAGGGGTGGGTGTGGCCATTTTGGGGTGTGGCCATTTTGGGGTGTGGCCAATCGGGTGGACGTGGCCATTTATTGGGCGTGGCCATTTGGGGTGTGGCCATTTTGGGGTGGGCGTGGCCATTGGTGTGGGCGTGGCCATTTTGGGGTGTGGCCATTGGGGTGGGTGTGGCCATTTGGGGTGTGGGCATTTTGGGGCATGACCATTTTGGGGTGTTGTCACTGGGGTGGGTGTGGCCATTTTGGGGTGTGGCCATTTTTGGGGCGTGGCCATTTGGGGTGTGGCCAATCGGGTGGGCGTGGCCATTTTGGGGTGGGCGTGGCCATTTTGGGGCGTGGCCATTTTGGGGTGTGGTCACTGGAGTGGACGTGACCATTTTTGGGTGTGGTCATTTTAGGGCGTGGCCTTTTTAGGGTGGGCGTGGCCATTTTGGGGTGGGCGTGGCTATTTTGGGGTGGGTGTGGCCATTTGGGGGTGGGTGTGGCCATTTGGGGGTGGGGTGTGGGCCATTTTGGGGGTGGGCTGTGGCCATTTTGGGGGAGTGGCCATTTGGGTGGGGGCGTGGCCATTTTAGGGGCGTGGCCATTTTGAGATGGGCGTGGCCATTTTGGGGCGTGGCCACCCCCAATCACTCCCCACCATCCCCCCTCCATTTTCTCCCCAAAATCCCCCATTTTTTCCCCAAAATCCCCCATTTTCCCCCAAAATCCCCCATTTTTTTCCCAAAATCCCCCATTTTCCCCCCAAAATCCCCCATTTTCCCCCCAAAATCCCCCATTTTCCCCCCAAAACCCCCCATTTTTTCCCAAAATCCCCCATTTTCCCCCCAAAATCCCCCATTTTCCCCCCCAAAATCCCCCATTTTTTTCCCCAAATCCCCCATTTTTTCCCAAAATCCCCCATTTTTCCCCCAAAATCCCCATTTTTTTCCCCAAATCCCCCATTTTTTTCCCAAAATCCCCCATTTTTTTCCCAAAATCCCCCATTTTTTTCCCAAAATCCCCCATTTTCCCCCCAAAACCCCCCATTTTCCCCCCAAAACCCCCGTTTTTTTCCCCAAAATCCCCCATTTTTTCTCCAAAATCCCCCATTTTTTCCCCAAAACCCCCCATTTTTTTCCCAAAACCCCCATTTTTTTCCCAAAACCCCCCATTTTCCCTTCAAAATCCCCCATTTTTTTCCCAAAACACCCCATTTTTTCCCAAAACCCCCATTTTTTTACCAAAATCCCCCATTTTTTTACCAAAATCCCCCCTTTTTTTCCCAAAATCCCCCATTTTTTTCCCAAAATCCCCCATTTTTTTCCCAAAATGCCCCCATTTCCCCCCCAAGAACCCCCCATTTTTTCCCCAAATTCCCCATTTTTTTCCCAAAATCCCCCATTTTCTCCCCAAAATCCCCCATTTTTTTCCCAAAATCCCCCATTTTTTTCCCAAAATCCCCCATTTTTTTCCCAAAATCCCCCATTTTCCCCCAAGAATCCCCCATTTTCCCCCAAAATCCCCCATTTTCCCCCAAAATCCCCAAAATCCCCCAAAACCCCCATTTTTTCCCAAAATCTCCCATTTTTTTCCCAAAATCCCCCATTTTCCCCCCAAAATCCCCCATTTTTTTCCCAAAATCCCCCATTTTCCCCCCAAAATCCCCATTTTTTCCCAAGAATCCCCCATTTTTTCCCAAAATCCGCCCATTTTCCCCCCAAAATCCCCCATTTTCCCCCCAAAATCCCCCATTTTTTCCAAAATCCCCCATTTTTTCCCCAAAATCCCCCATTTTCCCCCCAAAATCCCCCATTTTTTCCCAAAATCCCCCATTTTTTCCCCAAAATCCCCCATTTTCCCCCCAAATCCCCCATTTTTTTCCCAAAATCCCCCATTTTCCCCCCAAAATCCCCCATTTTCCCCCAAAACCCCCATTTTTCCCCAAAATCCCCCATTTTTTCCCCAAAATCCCCCCATTTTTTTCCCCAAATCCCCCATTTTCCCCCCAAAATCCCCCTTTTTTTCCCAAAATCCCCCATTTTTTCCCAAAATCCCCCATTTTCCTCCCAAAATCCCCCATTTTCCCCCAAAATCCCCCATTTTTTTCCCAAAATCCCCCATTTTTTCCCAAAATCCCCCATTTTCCCCCCAAAATCCCCCATTTTTTCCCCAAACCCCCCATTTTCCCCCCAAAATCCCCCATTTTTTTCCCAAAATCCCCATTTTCCCCCCAAAATCCCCCATTTTCCCCCCCAAAATCCCCCATTTTCTCTCCAAAATCCCCCATTTTTTCCCCAAAATCCCCCCATTTTCCCCCCAAAATCCCCCATTTTTTTCCCAAAATCCCCCATTTTCCTCCCAAAATCCCCCATTTTCCTCCCAAAATCCCCCATTTTCCCCCCAAAATCCCCCATTTTCCCTTCAAAATCCCCCATTTTTCCCAAACCCCCCATTTTTTCCCAAAACCCCCCATTTCCCCCTAAATCCCCCATTTTCCCCCAAAAACTCCCCATTTTTCCCAAAAACCCCCATTTTCCCCCCCAAAATCCCCCATTTTTTCCCAAAATCCCCCATTTCCCCCCAAAATCCCCCATTTTACCAAAATCCCCCATTTCCCCCCAAAATCCCCATTTCCCCCCAAAAACCCCCATTTCCCCCCCAAAAACCCCCCATTTCCTCCCAAAACCCCCCATTTCCCCCCAAAATCCCCCCATTTTCCCAAAATCCCCCATTTTCCCCAAAACCCCCATTTCCCAAAACCCCCCCATTTTCCCCAAAACCCCCCATTCCCCCCAAAAACCCCCATTCCCCAAAACCCCCCATTCCCCCCAAAAACCCCCATTCCCAAAACCCCCATTTCCCCCCAAAAACCCCCATTTTCCCCAAAACCCCCCATTCCCAAAATCCCCCATTTTCCCCAAAACCCCCCATTTCCCCCAAAATCCCCATTTTCCCCCCAAAACCCCCAATTTTACCAAAATCCCCCATTTTCCCAAAACCCCAATTTTCCCAAAACCCCCCATTTTTACCCAAAATCCCCCAATTCCCCCAAAACCCCCATTTTACCCAAAATCCCCCAATTTCACCCCCAAAATCCCCCCACTTCCCAAAACCCCCATTCCCCAAAACCCCCCATTTCACCCCCAAAAACCCCCCATTTCCCCAAAAACCCCCATTTCCCACCAAAAACCCCCATTTTCCCCAAAATCCCCCATTTCCCCCCAAAACCCCCCATTTCCCCCCAAAAACCCCCATTTCCCAAAACCCCCATTTCCCAAAATCCCCCATTTCCTCCCAAAATCCCCATTTTTTTCCCAAAACCCCCATTTACCCCAAAAACCCCCATTTTCCCCCAAAATCCCCCATTTTCCCCCCAAAATCCCCCATTTTTCCCCAAAATCCCCCATTTTTTCCCAAAATCCCCCAATTTTTCCCCAAAATCCCCCATTTTAACCCAAACCCCCCATTTTCCACCCAAAAACCCCCATTTCCCCCAAAAACCCCCATTTTCACCCCAAAAACCCCCAATTTTCCCCAAACCCCCCATTTCCCCCAAAACCCCCCATTTTTACCAAAACCCCCATTTTCACCCCAAAACCCCCCATTTTCCCAAAATCCCCAATTCCCCCCAAAAACCCCCATTTTTCCCAAAACCCCCCAATTTTCTCCAAAAAACCCCCCATTTTCCCAAAACCCCCCAATTTCCCAAAATCCCCCATTTTCCCCCCAAAATCCCCCATTTTCCCAAAATCCCCCATTTTTCCCCAAAACCCCCATTTTCTCCCCAAAATCCCCCCTTTTTTCCCAAAATCCCCCTTTTTTCCCCCAAAATCCCCCATTTTCCCCCAAAATCCCCCATTTTCCCCCCAAAATCCCCCCATTTTTCCAAAAACCCCCATTTTTTCCCCAAAACCCCCCATTTTCCCCCCAAAATCCCCCCATTTTCCCCCAAAAACCCCCATTTTCCCAAAAACCCCCATTTTTCCCAAAATCCCCCATTTTCCCCCCAAAATCCCCCATTTTCCCCCAAAAACCCCCATTTTTCCCCCCAAAATCCCCCATTTCCCCCAAAATCCCCCATTTTTTCCCAAAATCCCCCATTTTTCCCCCAAAATCCCCCATTTTTTCCCAAAATCCCCCATTTTCCCACCCAAAATCCCCCATTTTTCCCCCCAAAATCCCCCATTTTCCCCCAAAATCCCCCATTTTCCCCCCAAAATCCCCCATTTTTCCCCAAACCCCCCATTTTTTCCCCAAATCCCCCATTTCCCCCCAAAATCCCCCATTTTCCCCCCAAAATCCCCCATTTTTTTCCCAAAATCCCCCATTTTCCCCCAAAATCCCCCATTTTCATCCCAAAATCCCCCATTTTCCCCCAAAACCCCCCATTTTTTACCCAAAACCCCCATTTTTTCCCCAAAATCCCCCATTTTTTCCCAAATCCCCCATTTTTTCCCAAAATCCCCCATTTTTTCACCAAAACCCCCATTTTTCCCCCAAAATCCCCCATTTTCCACCCAAAATCCCCCATTTTCCCCCCAAAATCCCCATTTTCCTTCCAAAATCCCCCATTTTCCCCCAAAATCCCCCATTTTTCCCCCAAAATCCCCCATTTTTCCCCCAAAATCCCCCATTTTTTCCCCAAAATCCCCATTTTTTTCCCAAAATCCCCCATTTCCCCCCAAAATCCCCCATTTTCCCCCAAAATCCCCCATTTTTCCCCAAAATCCCCCATTTTTCCCCAAAATCCCCCATTTTTTTCCCAAAATCCCCCATTTTCCCCCCAAAATCCCCCATTTTCCCCCCAAAATCCCCCATTTTTTTCCCAAAATCCCCCATTTTCCTCCCAAAATCCCCATTTTTTCCCAAAATCCCCCATTTTTTACCAAAATCCCCCATTTTTCCCCAAAATCCCCCATTTTTTTCCCAAAATCCCCCATTTTCCCCCAAAATCCCCCATTTTTTTCCCAAAATCCCCCATTTTCCCCCCAAAATCCCCCATTTTTTCCCCCAAAATCCCCCATTTTTTCCCAAAATCCCCCATTTTCCTCCCAAAATCCCCCATTTTTTCCCCAAAATCCCCCATTTTTCCCCAAAATCCCCCATTTTCCCCCAAAATCCCCCATTTTTTTCCCAAAACCCCCATTTTCCCCCCAAAATCCCCCATTTTCCCCCAAAATCCCCCATTTTTTTCCCAAAATCCCCCATTTT